>QBDW01000067.1:0-33634 GCA_003261595.1 Maconellicoccus hirsutus | reverse complement strand
TGAAGAATGCATTCTTCTTCGTTCATTTGTAGCTTTGTACACACGTATTTGTTATCGTCATTTGTACACGTTAGTATTTTAGTATAGAAATGTGGAATAGAGAAAACGCGATAATCATTTTCGATTAGGTTTCACGCGAAGAAAACCATCCCCTTTCTTATTCTTATTTCGAACGAAACAAAGTAAACTTGGAAACGATACTTATTTTCAAAAGAACCCATTTCTCGTCCTTTTTTCTTCTCAATACCAAAAACGTTTCGAGTCTGCGGATTTTTGAGCCGCTGAGAAAAAAAAAGGGAAGAAACCAACCTAAGCCGACATTTCCTCGGTCTCTGGTCGCTACGAGCTCGAGAAATTTTCTCATCAGTTCGATCCCGGGTCCGTGGTACTAATCGAAACAACGTTACGACAAGAAGATGAAGGAAAAAGAGGGAAAATCGAAAGAAAGAAAAAAAATGTAAAAAAAATAACGTTAGCGCGTCGTCGAAAGAAATCTACTTTAATTCTTTCACAACAACTTTCCTCGTCATTGCATAAAGCTCAAGAAAGTCGAAAGGAAAAAAAAGCGACGAGAAAAAAAAACTAAGAGAGGCGAACCATTCATCGTAAAGCTATCAAGTATATGTACTTTTTTCTTCTTTTTACGTTAAAAAACTTGTCAACTCGGCGTGTATAGATGGAGAGAATGAAGAAGTATCGCGGATTTTTCCTTTTTACTGTGGCCGCTGTAGCGGCGCGACGTCGTCGTCGAGCTTTTCTCGTTTCGTCTGCGCGCTTGGATTACTCGTCGCGAATTGTTTCTCTCAACTTTGTACGCTACGGTTGCGTGTTTTTTTTACGTTTACGTCGCTTCGCGTTTGGCGAATTTTACGCCCAATGTCGAGTCGATTACCTCGACGCGAGACAATCGATAAAGTTTTCAATTTACGATATTCGTGAGTATGCGTGAAAGCGAAAACAATAGTTTGGAAAATGTCGACAAAGAAAAAGCCAGCTGCCAACTTGTCTGATGAGCTTTTTCCGGTGACAAGTACGAAAGAAAGGACAGAGAATGGCTTACAGGTGCTTACAAGTGGCTGTATAGCCGGCAGATGAGACGGCGTGGAAATCGTTGAAAAAAGGTGCCGCGCCGTTCAACTTTCAACGAAAAATTTTACAAAAGAATGCGGAATTAATTACTTCTGTTTCCTCATGTACATATGTAAGTTTTGTATTCGAATTAAAACGACTAATTTAAGAATGCGATCTTTATTACGAAAGAATTCAAAAACGAAGTCGTTTTCGATACTGTCGTACACAGTACGAGAAAGCAAACTAAAAACTAAACTAATCTAATAACTGAAAGATAAGAGCACACGTCGTAAGGAGAGGGAATAAAGGAATAAACGATGACACGAAACGACGGGAAATTCTGTAGAATCGACGGAGTATTTTACACATATATGCATCCGCGATCGAGACGAAGATCGATACTGGTATAAATGCTATTTGCGAGCAGTTTCATGTACAGAGCCGAAACGTCGCCCTGGTTCTTCGCCAAGTTGAGATTACTGCTTTCATTTTTCTTATATTCGATTCGGGAACTCGTTGAGTGGCATTTTTCGCATCCAAATGTACCAACGTTTTCGCTATATCGTCGTGTTTTTTTCGTGTACGCGGCAAGATAATTTGGCAACGTCGTCGTAGCCATTCTCCGGAGACTCGCACCTCGCGTTACGATATTAAATTCTTGGTGTATCGTCATCGGACGGGCGGAATTGTTAATTGAACCGTAATATCGAATATTTCGCGAACCGTTGAAAACCTTCGTGGGCATTTTCCTTCGTCCCAGGCTAACTTCCGAACCAGCTCGAGTCCGTCTCTCGTATGCTAATGCAGTCCAAAATGATCAACATCGTCGCAGGTAGCGGATACGAAAGAAAGAGAAAATACGAATTGGAAACTCGCACGGAAAATTTTTCATTACGACGACGACGCTTGTAGAAAACCGCATTTCTCTATCGAATCGGCCATCCAAGCGAAGCGTCGATCCAAAACTAATGGAAATTTTTTTTCCGTCGCTTCACCGCAGATTTTTTTATACGGTGGCTGGTGTCGTCACCTCGCTCCTCTTGCCCCTTTCCATAGTTTCTTTTTCATTTCCCATCGCGTACGGTTGCGGGAACGGCGAAAAAGAAAGGAAAAAAACTCGATTCGTCGCTAATCGAAATCTGTTTCGTTGGTAATAAAATTACGCCGGCCTTTTTATTCGTTTCGTCCTGTTCCTCCGGTCTGTACGACTCGTACTTGGAAAATTGTTGACGGCTGCCTCCATCCGATCTTTCGGTTTCCAGCTTCTAGCTTTCCCCGAAACGAAGGAAAGGGTTATTCCTGTTGCTAGGAACGCGTCCCTGATTTTGCAAGGCGGCTGCTGTTGGGAAAAGCTGAAAAAGTTCCCTTCGTTTCGATGGGGCGCGACCAGCAGAGCCATTGTACCGAGAAGATGCGAGTTAGTAAAAAAAAAACTGTTCCACGACGTCCGGATCGAGTTCCTCGTTTCGATAAAGTATTTCGAATTGAACAACTAGCGTGATTGGCTGGAGGAGAAAAAAAAAGGAGACGAGAAAAAAAGGTCGCATCGCGTAATAAATGGATTTTGTATTGAGAAAAGAAAGAAGAAATTCTTTTTCTAACGATTTCGTACACATTCGACTTTGGTATTCCATCTTTTTTACTTTTTTCATTTACACCGGCTCGTCGTCGAACGGTACGCGGCGCGATGTTTCGTTTTTCTATATTTTTTCACCTTTTTTTTTCGATTCTATTTTCCATTTCTCTCTCTCTCGGTCTACGGGGTTTAGTTTAAAATAAATAAGAGAATTTTCCAGCCGTCGAACAAACGTTAACAAGAGTATGCGATACGGTTTAAAAACCTTTTCATTGTTACTCGCTGCCTCGCCTACGTGTCGTCTTATTATGTAGGTGTTTTTTTCTTCTGCACTTTGGAGTTCTTTTTGCCTCGTTTTTAACCCTTTTTTTTGCCTCATTACTTTTCGCCGTTGTGTACGATATTGTCTGGCATCGTGTATCGCATTCGTCGCGCAAGTTATACCGAACGCGTATTTACAATTGATAAGCCTTTGAGAATTTTTATCGTTACGATTTCCAGTCGTAAATAATGTCATTGAACGATGCCTTTTTGTTATTTTTCTCGCTCGAATTTCCATTCTTTTCGAATAATAATGAGTCGTATACGCTTTCAATCGCGAGCCACGACTTCGAGCCGTCGAATCGACCGATATTCCGCCGTAGGTGTCATGCGATTTCATCGAACTGAAACCATGAACGTGTTGGCCAGGAAGCGACTGTATTTTAGAAATTTATTGATTTTTCAAATTCCAAGTTTAGGCATCACTGAAAAGAAAAAACTGAAATGCGGGAGGAAAATTTCGAAAAGGTCATTTTTCTTCTCCCTTCATCTACTTTCTACATCACTATCATTTTTTTCGTATTTCGACAATTTCGCTTGTTTTGCAATCTTTGGAACGACGTTTTACGAAGACGAATCGCGGATCACTTATAAATAGTCCAAACTGCGCGCGAAGACTTCCGCGACGAAATATACCCCACGATCAGGACGCACGTAGGGGCATTCTGCGCGCCTCGTGTCTCTCGCCAGGGTTAATTAATTCTTGCAGCGAGATGAATTGGCCCCTAATGGATTTTGACTGCGTGCAATTCACGCACTCCGTTTTCACTGAATGCAAAACGTGTTGTTGGAGTTTTGAAAAAACGAGCGAGGTGAACCGGGGGGGGGCCGTACTAAGTGTAAAAAAGCCACGCTACACGTTTGGCCGGGCGTATTTCATCGATATTCCAATAAAGCTCGCTAACGCCCGTCGGCGTCGCGACGTAAGCAACGTCGTGTTACGTACGATAATGGAAGATCGCACGATCGCGCATACGCCAACGTGCGTATATGAAAATATATATGCGAGACCGTAGCCAAATATCCATCGCACGAGCGACACGAAACAGCCAAGCGAACACGTATTCGCTGCGTGTAAATTCCGAAGTAAAAAATAGCGAATTACACGTTCGTCTGAAAATTCCTCGAATAAACAAACATTTCGACGGCGAAAGAAACGTTTGAAAACGAACGGGTCAGCGACGATACGAAAATTACGCTAAATTTACGAAAAATTAGCGCAACTTGGGAAGCACGTTGCGGCGAATATGAATATTTTAGATGGATATCACCACCGCAGATGGTACAATTTTCTCGCAAAACTCGGTTCAATTTGGACGAAATTGCGCCACCCTTCGGCTCACTTCGCCTTTGGAATACCGACCGAATCGAAATAGGGATATTACCATTTGTTAGCTTTATCTCGGAGGGCGCAATATCTTGCGAAATGAGTTCACCGAGTTGGCCGCCGAAACAGATGCGGACGTCGTATCGTTCAATTTTGGAGCACTCGAAGAATACACGTCGCGGGCCAATTTTATTAGATTTTTGGCCGAAACGCGTTAACGCGTGACGACAAAAAACTGAAAAAAAGCGTCGTTAAAAGCATAGCGGCGGCGACGGTGACGGTGACGGCTGAGGAGAGACGGGAAATGTAATTGCACCTCGTAACCTTAACGAAGGGGGCCATTATATTCGGCCGAGCGTTTCTTTCCATTTTCGGCGGTAATAACTTTGCCGTTCTTCCTGACAATGTCCCTCGTTCCGCTGCTCTTCCTCTTTTTCTGAGTGTATATGGTTTCTTTGCAGTGGATAAGCGGCGCGCTAGAAGTTACTGAGGGGGGGAGGGGGTGAGTGAGCCTAATGAAATCGCGGTGGTACCTTCGATGGGGAAAATATCAACGCATTTTTTTATCATTTTCGAGCCTCTGTGGAATTTTGACAATTCCGACGACCTCATCCCTTCTTTGAAGAGATGTCGAAACAGATTATCTTCGTTAGACGTGTTCGCCTCCTTCTGTCGGGTGTTTGGTACCTCTCTTATGATGTTTGAAATATCCGCCCCTCCTCCTCCTCCTTTCTGTATTTCCTCAACGATTCGAGTTGTGTATATGGTCGAATTACTCGTTTGAAATAACGCGTTATCCGCTGCTCGGCTCGCACGTACACGAAACGAGAATATTTCGCCCTTGGATCCCCTCGGGCCGTGCATGCTTTCGCGCCGCCGTTGATATCGTGTAATTACACTAAAAGTATAAAACGTGTTTCGATGGCGCGGCTACCACGCCGCGGTCGTCGTCGTCGCCGCTCCCGCCCCGCTTCCCTCGCGCGTCCGCATCGAAATTCGAGCCGAACGAACGCTCTTTTCGAAATATCAGCCTTCGTGGTTTAATTACTTATCGAACTCGTAACGAAAAAACGATTCCGGCCACCGCGAAGGGGCGCGGGGGACATCCGACGTACCGAAACGGACTGCTGAAAAAACGTCGGCACTCTGAGAACTCTGTTTAATCTCACGCATCGCGTTAACTTTCGCAATTACTACCACATCGGACGAGCATACCCGTATGTATACAGGTATTGTGAGCGTGTGCGTTTGGCGGGTATATCGTTTAAAATTCGTTGCGGGGGCTCGTTCTTCGAGCACATATGCATTCCGGTCGAACGCTTCTTTCGCTACTATCTCGCATAAATAAACAGCGAAAGCCCAGGCCGCAGAGTGCCACGCCACGCCGGCAACGTGTACCGTGTATTCCGTCGAAATGTGCGCATACATAAACAAATACACGCACACTAACACATAAACGCCTCCTACGTGTACTCGTAACACACGATCTAACAGAATTTCTCAACTAGTAAAATATCCACCTCGGCGTCGCTCACGTTGCACTTGGGCTTCTCGCTCGCTTACTAAGCCGTACATATAGCAGCTTTTACGTCGAATGCGCGATAAGCGAACGAACATGGTTGTACTGGAAGCGAGACGTCGACGGCGGCGGCAGAGCGCCGCAAAGAGGGCGACATCGCCGAGGGAGATTAAAAGCACTTAAAAAGCGTGTGTTCATGCATCTTTGGAAAGTAGCATTTGCTCTGTTACCTCGCGGCTCGCGCCACGCTTCGTCCGTACCAACTTTTCGCCAACTTAACTCGGCCAATTTCGCGATCGTACGGAGATGGGAAATTCGAGAAAAGGAAAGCGCGCGCAGCGAACGCTAAAAATTATACGTCGACCTGTCGCGGCGATAACGAAGCGTGACAGTGAACGGGGGAGGATGATGGCGCTTTCGCGAAAATGGTTTATTTGCGCCGTGTAGCCGCGTGAAATGGAATACAGTGTGTCGCAAAAGTCCCGCGCGGTATCTTTTTTACTTTTGAATGGTGAAAAGGGGTGATAGCGAAAAAAATCCATCAGTTTAGTACTTCTACCGTGAGGCACATTCTATGAGGTGGTGACAAATTTTTGACCCACATACAGGATGTCCTATGGACTACAAAATGTGCTGGAGAAATTTAAATGGAAAGGGTATGTTATTATGTTGGAATCAAACACTACGCTGCGGTGTGATGATTACGTAAGAAAAATGTTTGCAACCGGTTATCTGTGACTCCCTGAAAACAAGGAAATATTGAAAAATTTTTCAAACAAAAGTTGTAGAGCATCAAAAAGTATTTCCTTTTTGTTCTAATCATTTTTGCGACCAGTTTGATATTTCAACGGTAGAAAAAAATTTGTCAATATCTTCTTATTTTCAGGGAGTTATCGATAACCGTTTGAGAACTGCTAAACCGGTTGCAAATTTTTCATGAACATCCCCCTTCCCTCGAATGCGCTTCACGAAAGAAGTACAGTATCGGTGGGTATTTTCGTCATCACACCCTCCCCCTTCCGATGAGAATTAAAAGGTACTGTGCAGGACTTCTGCGACACACTGTATATCGTACGAACCTCGATTTAACGTGTGTAAATACTACGTCGCGTCGCCGATCGGTTAGACGGGCTACGGTGAATTAATTAATCGAGCGAAACGTACGCGACGTCGATGACTAATGAGAATATTATTTTAACCGTAGCACGAGTATCGTCCCTGTGGGTGGTGTTTTTTTTTTTTGAAGTATTTCAGCATCTCAACGACTACATACGTCACCCTTGCGCGTATTCCTTCATAATATATATTCCTCGAAATGCATCTTATCGATTCCTATATGCTGGTATTTGTAAACGTCACGAGAGTACGTCAGCCAGCGCCAAATTCTCCGCGTTTTCGTAGACAGGCGGCGACGACGACGACGATGAATATATGTAGATTGTAGAGGTACACACTACACACGTACGCTTCAAATCTCTGCCTCCGTCGTGTGATCCCCCAGTGCAATACGTTCGCAGCCGCATCATTTAAATCTACGACGTCGCGTTCCCGCTCACCGGATAGGACGGCCCTCATTCGTTGTTTCGCTCTCATATAATGCGCCACTGCCGAGTATAACGAGACGTCTTTGAAATATCACGCTACCACGTCGCCTTCGTCATTTGGACAGCCATCTCGGGTATGCTGAGTCATTTCGTGTATGTATTCAGACGTGCTCGTAGCATTAGCGGATTCTTCAAAAATAGTGTACTAGGATCTTATTTTCTTTTTGTTAGAAAATGTGGATATTAATGATTAATGAATTGGTTCTCGATTATACTGTAACAATCGCTCAAGAACTGAGTGATGAATATAATCTCGTAAATGAAATTTCAAAAAAAAAAGGTTAATCAATACACAACCTAATAGTTTTTTCATGAAACGTTAGAATGTATCGTATACTCGTAGAAGCCGACGAACGCAGCGACGAACTAAATTTTGGCAGGCAAGTCATTGAATAGAGTAAACATTTTTTCTTACGCTACATTGCAGCTTGTCCTGTTTTGGGTTTTCCTGCAAGTCAACTGTCATTCGTTCATTGAGTGCTCGTAATGCTGATTCAACATGCAAAAGACGAACGTTCAAGTAACGAGATTGAATTGAAGACGATGAACGTCTGTTTGTCTGTGTACAAAAGAAATCAATTCTATCGCGACAGCTTGGTTTTTCATTACATTTTTCACCGTATAAAGTTGCTTCGAAAAGTCCCTCCTCGAGTTTTCGGTGTAATCTACAATCATCCGCTGATTAAAACACAACGTATTATTATACAAATTTCTTACTCGATGAAGTTGCTTTGAACTTTCGGCAGATTGCCTCGAACGTTCAGCAAACTCATAAGCTGTTCTTTGAAAGAAGACATGAAATATAATAGCATGCAACACTTAATTCACAACAGGCAAGGTAGGATTACACAGAAGAAGATCGATCCCTTCACCCATAAAAAAAATGAAACGAAACGAGCAAATAACGAGATACGTGGCACCGGGGCGAGGGCGAAGAGGACACCGCCAGCGCGCACGTATCCGGAGCGTATCCAAAAGACGTCGTAAGACGAAAGGAGTATAAGACGAGCTCTCATATACGTTTATGAAAAGAAAACGAATGAAAAGAGAAGAAAAAAACGTTGACGGATCTATTGGAAGAAGCTGGCGCTGTGGACTGCGCTATTAAAGTGTATACGACTACACGAGAAGAACGTCACACACGAACCTGCACAGTCGCGCATGTACTCGTATTTATCATACGTGTGTCTGTGTGATGTACATCTTATTTCGTTTCACACCGCTACGATAACACGTATATCACAATAGATTTTCTTCTCATTACCGTCTCTCCTCTTCCTGATGCGTTATTCGGCTTTCGAGGTGCAGCTTTTATGTAATGGTGATGGTACGCGTACTCGAACCAGCAGAGAGGCGAGCAATGCGCCGTAAACGACCCAAAAAAATACCATCTCGGGCGCGGGTTTGTAATTTGCACCTAGCATCGTGGTATGTGCGCGCCTGCAGGTGTGCCAACGCCAACCAATAACCGTGTATCGTGTACCAAATCCGCATAGTATAAATAATAATTGATTTGGAAAAAGAAAAAACCGTCGTCGGTACGTACGTTGGCGATATACGCCGAATATTACATCGTAGTCGTCGAATTATTCGTTAAATACACGTAGGACTCGTATTACCTATACCAACGGTATACGAAATTGGTTCCTCGAAATGGTAATATGGTTAAGACCCGTATAATGGTAATTGGTTTCGTCGGTTAAGATACGTGCAACGCCGACGATATTCCAGCTGACCATCGACGATAACGAATTTCGCGTTTTAATGCTCTGTGTGTGTGTGTGTGTGTGTGTGTGTGAGCGCCAATTCGTAAACCAGTTGGTGTACTTTGAATCGTGCATTCGGTCCACCTTTTTGTCGTTTCTCCTCCATCGTCGCCCGTATAAAATGTAAATACAACGTACTGGTACATGTAGTCGCGATTCTTTTATTCGATGATACCGCCCCCTCCTCGCCCCTCCGACTCCTTGCCCTAGCAACCAAGCGCTCGTATTATGTTATCGCACCTGCGACATGCGTACTATCGATGTATCGAGGATAATTGAATATATCCGCGATGAAGATGCGAAGAAAGGGTGAAAAAATGGTGCGAAAATGAGCTCGGCAAGTGAACGTGTGAATTTAGACGGACGCTCGTGTATCGAACCGGTTCCCGGGATCGCGTAATTTTTTCCCAGGATACGTAACGTTGCGACGATGAGAAACCCCGGGTTACGATGAAATTATCGACATATTTGGGAATGATCGTCGATGTGTTACGATTTATTACCACAAGCGAATTGAAAAATACGCGGAAAAGATATTTTTGTCGATGCCCCTGTAAAAGAAGATTGGCTCGAGATGATTTTCTGTTATTTTCAAGTCGTGTTACCGACCAAGTTGACAAGTAAATTGGTTCCGAGTTTATTATGGCGACTTTGTACGCGTATCCTAAGCCGAAGATGCATACTTTCCAAGATCGACTTGAATAGTCCGAAGCGGTGGTTTTTCTATCATTCGAAGGTATCGCTTGATTTGAAAATGCCACGCCTCGCGTCGAAGTGGTGATTGAGAGCCATACGCAGCATAATGAAACTGCCAAACCGGTACCAATGCGTCTATGTGCGGTATTTATTTACGTGTTACATTTGAAGGATTCTCCGGGCTTCATACGACAGGTATTCTCGAAAAGGTGTTACGAATCGTTTCGTTGTCCTTACGGGTACAATACGCTTAGACATTATTACTTTCTTCTAAATCGATCTTCTCTTTGACAAGGTGTAACTTCGTGGGCTAGACGCGCTTCGTAAAATGACACTGCGCTTTTCCTTTATTAAAACCTCGTTTATCACATTGACTCGGTATCGCGAAGGAAACGCGCCACAGGAAACTTAGCGAAAAAAAATCTCTTAATCCTATCTTTGAATCGAACGATAAATCGCGCGCGAATGCGAAATAAACGAGTGGATACCTTCGACGAATTCACGCCTCCCCCCCCCCTTCCTTTCTCGAAAGCGTCCAAATAACGACATAGTATATGCGAAAGACGACGTCGCCGGACGACTCGGCGATGTACAGGGTAATAAAATACGAGCCTGGCAGTGGTAATAATTCATTACTTGTAGGAAACGAAGATAACGAAGACGATAACGTGGCGCAGGGGTCAAGGGGGGTGTATGAAGGGCGAGGTTTCATTTAATATTAAACACGCTCGTTTCTCATCTGGCGGTCGCGTCATCGAATCATCATTGGTTTGATATCGCATTAACGTGTAGCGAATCGTGTATTTTTTCGATATCAACTCCGGTATTTTTCGTTTGGAGAGTGCCAACGCTTACGGAGATGGGTCCGCGAGGCCAACGTAACAAAGGGGCACGCCCGGTGAACCGGGTACATCGTCAAGAAGTACACTCGAGCTGTCCAACGACGAACGTAGTCGTCCGGAAATGAAGAAGAGAACGACAAAAGCGAAGCATATTTTTGTTGAAATAAGCTCGTATCGTCCGAAGTACGAGCAAACAATCCGGTTTATCTGTTCGCCATATCGTTAGACGCGTCTATTTGCTTGGAAAAATTGTGTGTACCGCGTACGATGCACGGTGGGGGCCTTCGTACACGTGTCGTGTCGTGTCGCGTCGCGACCATATCCATAAACGCGTTATCACGCTTGTACCGTACCGTACCGCACCGCGCCGCGCCTCGTCCGCTCCATCTGGCGTTTTATTTACTCGCGTCTCTCTGTCGAACAAACGAACCGAGACTAAGGGTACGCGAGTATACAAAAGGACTCGATATTTTCTCGACGAGTACGCTGCTCGGAAGACAAACGAACCGGATAAAAAGGACGCGAATACCTTCACGTCTGCGCTTTTTCTCTTATCCTTCTCGACGGGCGCTTTTGTCGTCGTGAAACGTCTACGATGTAAGGTAGCGTGTATAAGATGAACGATGACTTTTCGGGATATTAATGGCGTGGGTTGGACCGAGCAACGGGTGTAGTCGTGGGGAAGGTAGAGAAGGGATGCTGTGGTAATAGTTCTTTTGTATGTACTCGGCGTATTCGATTCGATGCGCCCGCCTTTATCGTGGTCGAATCGCCTATCCGGTTGCGTCGCTCGTTTCCATCGTCGCGTCGTTACAAATTTCGCCACTTGTAAAAAATGTTTCGCGTTCCAATTGTTGGCGTTTGTGTACGCGATTGGTAATTCAACAGCCGCCATGCGGATGAAATGAAATGAAAAAACGACGACAACCACGGCAACTTCGATTCGTCGTTTTGTACACATATGTATGTGTGCGTTTATGTATGCGAATCTACATAGCGAAACGACATTAATAATGTAAATTACGATCCGTACCGTGGCTGGTTGCCGCACACACGCACACTCGCACACTGCGAGAAGCGCAGGCAGACGGAAGAGCGACGAAACCTCGTACAGCCGTATAGTTTTACATTATGTTAATATTTACACGAAGACAATACCATGTTTATGTACGTACGTAGTGTACACGGTACACCACACGTACACACAAACACACACACAGTACATATACCATTAAACGACACGCATATACACGCATCGACGACGCCATCATCGTGTACTCTCTCATCAACGAGTAAATAAAACCAGAAAGAAAGAAAGAAAGAAAGAAAACACGCCGAAATTAAAATCTCTCGTACATCGATATACGCCGTCGCCGCCGGTTGCTGGTGAGAAAAGAAACGACGCGACGTTAATTACGCGCAACGTCGACTCGACCCGGAAAGCGGAATTCTTCTGGTTGTTAGCGACGATTAGCAAAGCACTGGGAACGACCTCCAGTCGCTTTGGCAAAGGCGCGGGTTCGCCGAATATACGTACATCGATGGACGTGTGAAAAACAATTATCGCTGGAATTTGCATGGTTTGCGAAATCGTCGCTGATGTGGCTGCGGCGTGAGAGAGAGAGAGGGAGGTCGTGCCAGAAGTGGCGTTATGGCATTACGCGAAGGCCCTTCCAAGTGCCAAATGCGACCATACGTCGAGGCGTACGTTTCACGTTTCGCCTCGGATAATAAATTATGATTGATAAACGCAACAGCAGCGCCTTGTACGTACGACGCCATCTTTTCCCATCCTATTCTTCGGGGTCGTAATCATCTAGCTGTCATCTAACGTGCTCGGCTCGCAGTGGAAGCACGTACTCTATGCGCGAATCCTTCATCGTCATCGTCGTCGTTAATGGTCTCAGTTGCGATTTTTCATTTACTCGCCGTTTTCGTATAGCAGAAGGTGGAGCATTACGGACATGCGGGGCGAAATGAACATTTTGAATAGAAAATCGGACACCCTGTTAAATTAATATGAAATTTTAAATAATGCGTCATCGTCGTATGTAAAAAACATAGCATTCATTAAACTTGATGAATATTATGTTTTTTACGATATTTTTAGTTAATTTTACATTGTGTAATAATTCGAGGTGGCCATTTTGCCCCGTCGATTTTGAACATGCAATTTTGATGAGGTCCGCGGGATCAAAATTATGGAGAAACTAATTGATCGAAAAATGTGGGAAAATTCTCGGGTGTAGTAGAAGGCTGAATTTATATCGTTGCTCACTTACCTCGACAAAAAATTAATTTACGAAGGTGCCATAACGATCCGCGCTTAGCGTGTTCGTAATGCCCCCTCCTTCCCTTGCAAAATGCATTGCCGGCCTTCTTTTCTGATGTGAAATTTGTACAGCGTTACACGCTTTGAACGGTGCTTGAAAAATATCATTTTTTACGTTCTATTTTTTAGCTTTTTCGTAGCGTTTGCGGCATTCGATCGTCGATAATTTTCTATCTTATACTCTTTTTCGCGCCCTATTTCGTATCGTTCAAATAAATTGCGCGTTGGAAATTTTCCAACAATTTTTAAAAGTTTTTTAAAACGCCGTAAGTCGAAAATTCGAAATTTATTTTTCAAAACAACTAGACAGCACGTAATGGCGTTTTCGGATGCGAAGAAAGGCGTCCCTAATTGACTTTTGTGTTCTGTCTTCCATTCTCGTATTCTATTCGATTCTCGTAGCAAGTAAATTTGCGGTGGGATGGGCTCCAGATTTTCTTTGTGCTTCCTTTCACTCGTCGTTTCGTTTGTTCGTCTTCTTTTTTCGGTGTTTTTTCTACTACGTTTGTTTAGGTTTTTTTTCCCCTCTTTCGTGTCATATTTTATGTTCTCATTTACGTCGCGTTTATTTATACTTGTATATTTTGTTTTCATACGTTTCGAAGTTTTTTTTTCGTCATTGTTTGGTCGTGGAATTTTCTCATTATGTGGATGGCGTCGCGGACGAAAGAGGGGAGATTTTCTCCCATTGTAATCAGCTGTGTGGCTTTGCGTACGTCGCATACGGGGAATGAATTATTCGCGATAACCGAGAATTTAAATGACGCGTTATTGGTGAAAGGGGAATTTTTTTGAATATTTCGCGAAGCGACGCACAGTCGGACATTTACTTGATCCAGTGCAAAAATCGATTATCTCAAATAGAGCCGACACCTATATACTTGTAGTTTCGTTGAAGAAGGTTCAAACCAACTGATTTCGCATGTAACACCATTCCCCGCCGCCCCCCCCCGCACCCAGAGTTGCTACAGAAAGAACAAATATGTAAATTTGCAAAATCGTGTCAAACCTATTCATCGAATTTGATTACTAAGTAGTGTTCAGTAGTATTTTTAACGCTTTCTTTCATAAGATATAGTTGATTTCAAGTTTAGATGAACGCAATTATAAGAAAATCGTGTTCAAAGTCAACACCGTGATTTTACTTTTTCAAAAATTTCTTGGGAAAAAGTCGATTTTTTTTCACAAAAAAGCCCAAAATCATCGAAAATGATGCAAATCTTCGTTCTTTTTGACCAATTCTTCAATTTTTCATTCCCTCCACCGAGTAGAAGGAGAGCGCTAGATCAAAGTGGACATCAAATTTGAATTCTACGCGTTCCAAAACCCGTTATGAGCCGATAAAATAATTTTGGCGCGCTGGCTCATGTAAATGTCCTGCTGTGCGACGCGATGCTGAAAGAAATCGACGGACAGTAGCAGAGATATTTCGATAAATGTCGCGAAAACTGAACGATTCTTGAAGAACGTGTTTCTTTTTTCAAAGTCTCAAGCGTATTCAACTTTCAGCTTTTCTCGTGGGTCAACTGACTTGCAGATTGGTATTTAAGTAATTTGGTGGTATTCGTTCGCCTCGACGCCGGCTAAAATGCGAAATCCCCGTTCGTACTGGTGGACGTCGAAAAACGACATGCGAACGTTTCCCTCGGCAAGCATTTAGGGCTATTTCCCTCTAAATTTTACATCGTCGATAATGTACTCGGCGATCGAAAACAAGGGTTTGCGGTATTTTCTTTTTCCCTCTGCGCCCCCCCCCCCTTTTCTGTGTGTGCGTCGTGTTTACGTATGGAAGAGTGTAGATATGCTTACTACGCACGCACACAATATAAAGTTACACGTTTCGAAGATACGCGTATATTGCGGCAACCCTTCTTTCGGGCTTTTACTTTGGGTGATGCGGCATTGGCGACGTCGACGGCGCTACGAAGCGTCGAAATTAGATTCGCGTTTCCTCTCGCCGGCAGGCGGCGTTCGCGAGAAGGATGGAAGATGGAGCACCTACGACTGCGAGTAGATATATACGACCGTATCTGCACCCTTTTTACGTATTTACGACGTTGCGGCCGTATATAAACGCGAGCAAACTCTGTAGTACAAAACAAATCCCCCTCCCGCTGCATCCCCTTTTTCCGGCGTCCTTTCAAGGTTCGTTTATCTTGCTTATTTACGAAGCTAATGTGTTCTCGGTGAGGTAGCGCTGCTCGATGGTAGAAATTTCCGCCCTCGTCGACGTATAATTTTCTCGTGAAAAAAGAAAACTCGGAGATTCTTTTTTTTATCGCTTTAATAAGCGAAAGCGATCGGAGATTTGGGTTTGCGGAATTGTACACGATTATTACAAACGTCATGCGCGCTCGGTACGTTTATTTTGTCGGGATTTCGATCGAAGGGCGAACATGAGGACGTCGCGCGGCCAGCGGGTGTTTTCTCCATAATGCATACACGGATGACGACAACGACGACGTAAACAGAAATTAACTTAATTAAAGGGTACACGTACAGGTAACTCGATGCGGTTACCTGTGCAACGTGTACGCGGCGTATTTCGTAACGTATCGCGATGACCGCTGGTCACCGGCTGTCGCTGTTGCGACGGTGCCACGAAGAAAAATACCTGTGGGCCGGACGTAGTCGTTAATAAATTCAACATTTTGGTTAATAATCGATGGGCCTGGGACTGGACGAATATCGTGTACCGTCTCGTCATTTGGCATACGACGGCGATGCGTTTCGGTCACGTTTTACCCCCGACCATCATTAATACACAATGGGCCACCGTACAATTTCGCGTAAACGAGAAACATCCATCCGTCGTTTCGTTCTTCATTAAGTGTAATTTTTCTCCGCTTCATTCCGCGCTCGGTATAATAATTTCCCAATTATAAACGAACACCCGGTAGGGATCACCGGGGGGCGGCGGTTAGTTGAGACGATAATCCCTCTTTGGAGGATCGATCATCGTTTGGTGGCACGTTGTAATGACACGCCACGGTGCGAAAGGACGGACAGGTGAGGGGGTTGGAGCTTCGTGGAAGGCGACGAAACGAGGGTGATTTGATGCGTCCCGCGATGCACGACGCGGAATATTTTTTAAATCGTGCCCAATTCGAGTTGCGATCGCGAACGACGCACTTCTTCCACGAAATACAAGTACGGAGTACCGCCAATGAACGTATGAAATTTCACGTCAATAAAACGGCCATTTCGACCGTCGACGTTGCCGCCGCGTCGTATTTAGAAGCCACGATGTGGGCAATTGCTCATAACGGAAATTATTTTCGTCGGTAGTTACCGGTGGTAAATGTGTACGATGTACTACAAACCTTCGCGTTAACATACGAACATGCGGCCGCGGCCGCCCCGTCGCATACCTATTTCGACGCCGATCGAAGCCATTTTTTTTTCTTTTTTTTCACGATTAAAAATCTCACTGAAAAAGAAACAGCCTCGTAAAATCGAAGCAACTAGAAACCATAACCGATCGAATTTCTTTACATTTGATGGACTTGGCACGAGTTGACGGGAATTTTTTTTTGCGAAATACGCAGTAAATGGCGGGTATAATGTTGCCAGCTTCTAATTGTTAGATGGGGTGGGGAGGAACATTATGAAGGTTAATACTCGTATAAAGAAAAACTGTCGCGATAATGCGGCATCCCTTGTTCGAATTTTCCTCCGGCGAATCATCCGAAAAAGTCTTCAAAATGGCCGAAAAAACGAAAGGGGCAATGACGGAGATACGGGATGTCCAAAAAAGGAGCATCCGAGGTACCAACGTCATCCTATGGTTCAAGATTCGCTCAACTTTCACTTCTTTCTTATTTCACTCACGTTTAGCCATGCTCCCGGCGCGTTATCGATTATCGAACTCGTTCCCAGCGAATTCTGAATTCCGGCAAAATATCGTATAATGACATTTTTTCCCTTCTCCAACAATGGCAACGACATTAACCACGTCGGTGTGGTTATTATATTTCCCAAATGTAATTTCCTTTCTCGTGTGTTCGCGAAAAGCTCGCGACGGGTGGCGGACTGAAGAATGGGCGAAGTACCCGGCTACCGCTTTTCTTCGTCGACAAATCTATGTATCAGCGACGGTAACGCGATACATGTTATTTCACGTCGGGAATTCCGCCCCCAAAAATTCGATCACGGGGGGGGGGTAATTTTTTCGATGGCCGCGCTCGTTCGATTATTGGTACGACTCCCGGTGTACGTAATGTATCGACGTCTCTCTGCCGCCTTCGCCGAATCACGCTGACAACGAATTTCGTGGAGTGGACGCTAAACGACGCCGTTGTATCGTGTGACGACTACGACGCTCTCGTACGATGTATCGAAAACATCGGTGACGCGCCGTCAACTGGTTGTGGGCGCGTCGATGTTGTTTACGCGGCGTAATTTCGACGAAACGTGACGTAATCACGTGTGTACAAACGTGAAATCGAAAAACATCGATCGAATCCAGTTTTCACGGAATTTCCCAGATCTGCGACTCGACCATGGACGAGAAGAGAGCCTGCTACGCCGACGGCTTCGACTACGCCGCCGTATGTATCGATCGCGTAATTAGCGCGATGTTAGAAACGAGGCGCGTAAACCGAAAATGATGAACCTAGAGAGGGGGCTATTTTGGAATATAGTCGTGGAATAAACGATTTCAGTGGTCGTTGCGGTGTCCAGAGGACGGACGGCGTACGCAAGAGATCCGGACGTCGCGTCGAGTTCGTCATTTGACGCGGATACAGGGTGTTCGGTAAATGCGTCAAGTGTACGGGCGCGTATACCATTTCACGGACGATGCTCGTCGTTTTGGCTACGGACTGTTTCGAATGGTGGGGCGAAATTTACACGTGTCCGGGAAGGAGACGAGGCAATGGCCCGCACTTGTGGTCGCGAATTCGAAATATTCGGTTCGTCTTCGGACTCGGTTTTTTCGCGCATGTTCGACCGAACTCCTCGTCTCGCTACAGATTGAATCGTTCGTTATGCAATGTGTACGTACGAGTACAACCGAACAAGAGTGGAAAAAGCGTTAGCGAAATTCGAATCTAAACCGAGAGGATTATCATTCCCTCATTTCCTATTTTACAAACGAATTGCACATTACTAAACGAGGAAATACCGCCGCCAGGTAATACCTTACTCGTTGTTCGCCATCCGCCCTCTGCCCTCTGCCGCTAAACCAGCGTAAATAGCGAACGAACAAGGGTTTTGTGTAGATGAATGGCGCTTTTCGCACACGTCCGCAAATTCGACGACCGTTGCCAATTTTCTCGGCGTAATCGCGCGTAAGGGGGTTAGTACCGGTACGCGCGTATACTACGGGAATTCCGGCCGCAGTCGCGAGCTGCGAACTGAAGGGCGGCGACGCGATACCATAAAATGACTGGAAATTAGGGCGAACGACGAAACGAGGAAGGTTGCTTTTTGGGCCGAGTGGAACTGTATAGTTTAACCATTTGCCGGCGCACTTGAACAATAAGGAAGCCAGTGGGCTTCGTCTTTTCTCGGCCGTCCAATCGGTACGGTCGATTTCTCTCCATGGCACCCTTTTCTACCCGACCCACCCGGAATTAATATTTAGGGGGGGTGTAATTTTGCGCGGTACGAGACGATTGAAGGGGCTGACGGAGTAAAAGGTGGAAAACAAAACACTCGAAACGTAGGGGCGACGTTTAAACGTTGCTTCTCGCAAGTATAACTTTCTCGATTTTCTTTCGAACCGTTGCGATAGTTGATTTGGTCGACGGGTGCGTCGAATAACACGTACAGCGCTTTAGCTGGCCTGGAAATGTGGACGCGCCGGGTGGTAGTCCGCGTCCGGCAGTCGCAAACGAGGAAAAATGCGCGGAAAATCATTCGGACTGCCGCATGGCGCCACGTAACGCCAAATAATCGGCTATACTACGAGTAACACGAACGCTACATCTAATAAAAAAGAAACAGCACGACATACGCTGCGAAAGTTCCAGCTGCAGCCGCACGACAAACCGCAAACCGCGCCGAGCTCCCGCTTTCATATACGCCCAAGGTGTTACTTAATAAGCTTTCATTCTTCGTTCCTTTTTTTTCTCTCTCTTTTCTTCCAAAAAAATAACACGTTTTCTCGTTCGCGCAACAAGACTGCACGGTGAAATTTTGCGCCCTTTTTTTACCCTCTATTTCTGCGGGCGAATCGATTCATCAAGTTGTTCCGTCACACGATGACGTTGCGACCGCAGCTGCGGTCATACGAAAAAGCTGACCGCAACGTTAAGCCGACCGTTGTGCGGATATGGCGAACATGACCGGTCAGTACCAACTACAAATACGTGAGGGGGCGGGTATGTGTTTGTGGCGTGTATTTATCTGGTATTTTCTAAATCCGGCGTATTACCTTTGGTCGTTTCCTTAAGTTAATGTCATACGAGCGTTTTTCTGCCGGCGTCCAAATGAACGCGCGTTTTCCTGCGCCCGCCGGCAAATTTTTTACCATCTGAACACGAATTAATTACGAAAGAAACGATTTATTTACAAAACACGAATTAATTACAACTAAAAACGATTTACTAACGAAAAGACGAGATAACTTAGGGCGGTAAAGATCGCGGCGACTGGTTCTCGGCAGCGGCTTCTCCCATCGCTCAGGCGCTTTCCTTCTCCGCACCTGCACAGAAAGAATTCCACCTTTTGATGAGTGGTTCTTTCGACGAAAATTGATCCTTCCTATAATATTGCACGCTGCGTGGAGGATCAGATTTTTTATTTCTATCCTTGTACTCTGCACAACTTGAATCCCATATTTCAAGATGCTTGGCTATTTCATCAATGAATAATTCAGAATCCGCCTCCATGATGTCCAATGAACGCGAAAGTATGCAGAAGTACGCGAAAATACTCTCGAAAACACGAATAAATCCTCCACAAAGTAGCACTTTCTGACGTGTGCCGTTGGTAAAAAAACGTTCTTGTGATAGCTCGTATATGAAACATGTCTAGACCTGTCGCCGGTTGCTGCCGGCGGCATGGATTCTCGAGCGGTTATTCTGCCGGCGGTTTTTGAATCGGTGACCAATTTTTCGAGCGCGCGTTCGTGTGACAGCATCGATATGTAACAGATTTCAAAACGCGCGTTCATTTGGACGCCGGCAGAAAAACGCTCGTGTGACATTAACCTTAAATACGTTCTGTGGACGCTTTTCTAATCTTGGTCGAGTAGGGCACAGTTTACTCGCGTTTTTCTCGTCAACTTTACATTCTACGTGAATAATGTTAATAACTCATTATGTAGGAAATGTTATGAGGAACATTTTTAGTTATTATCAGTTTTTTCGCGTACATCCACCTCCTCCTCCCCCCTTAGAAACCACATTGCTCGCCTGTCAATCAAAAAGGCCGCCATTTTGTAAGTTGCCTCTACTTTATTTTTTTGCTTTTCACTATAAAAAGTGTCTTTTGAGGTTAATTCGCTGTGCCGTTACGTAACCCCGGCCATCGTGGAGGATTGGCATTGCCGAAATTTACAAAAGCCGCGCTGCTGCGAACCAACAATACGTTATCCGAAAGTTTTCGAAAATTAACAAAAGAAGCTTTAGAAGAAAGCTGACAAAAAATGATCCGTATCGAATACTCTATCGCGAACCCTTCGTAACTTAGATAACTTCCATTTGTTGAATAGGAGAAAAGAAAAGAAGGCGGGGTTTCTTGCGCGTTGTCGTATACACGTATAATTAAAATAGTGAAAAAAAATTACGAAGATGCACCCCGCCAATTGCCGCCGCTTGTCTGCGTCATTCGCTTATCACGAAGCGTGGAAACGGTGAAGGACCACCCTTACCTCGCAAAACTTCAGTATTTTGAAACTTTCGTCGAGGGGGTTTTGGTTTTATATTTTTGATGGCTGTGCATCGCGTTTTCTCCGCCTGGTGCATTCGTTCATCGCACGAGTCCTCGGTGTACGATAAAATTTTTCGCCGTGTTTTCAGAACGATCGAAGAGAGAGAAGGGATACATCGCTTATGCTAAGATAAGCAAAAAAAAACACGTTTCTTTTTTCCAAATCCGCACATATTTTGCGTTAATCGACGAGAACGAGAAAGAAAAACACGATTATATTTGAATCGCGTCGCGCTTCGTGGTGGTCGTCGGAGAGGGGGGGAGTGACGTGTTGTTTACGCGACGAATATACATATCGCGAAAATATACGTATGTAACGTTAGTCGAGTATACAATTTAAAAATTCGATCGCGCTATTAGTAAACACTCGAACGCGTCGACACTTCGCCAATCGTCGGCGTAATTTCGTCGTTGTCATCGAATATTTGAAATTTTAACGACGTCGCGGTCGTACGTACGCGTGTATTTGCATGCGTGATGGTGTGTGTGTGTGTGTGTAAACGTCGCATACGCGTAGACACGAGCCTATCGTGTATCGCCTTCTTAATCGCCTCTCACGCATCTTTTTCCAGAGCGAAGTTTCGACGACGTAAGCGGCCAAACAAAACAAAATCTATTAAAAAAGGCGAAAAAACAAACTCGATCGATTGCGCGTAAATTTCCATAAATATAGAACTAATCCGTCCTGTTTGGCGAAGATATGCAAAATTACGATATCGCTATTTCGCTAGGCAGTCAGTCGGTTTGTATAGCGAATCGTGTTTTCGACGGCGCGGCGCGGCGTCGCGACGCAAAAACAATACCCATTTGATACGCTTTCCACCGCCATGCTCGCGGCCAATCCTTCACCGCTGAGTTTTGCCCGCTGAATGGAGTTTTTTTCGCGATATTTAGCGAAACGTTCGCTAATTCAGACTCGACGGAGAAGTTCGATTTTCAAACGCAATCGACCTTTCTCCACCACCCTCCTTTGTGTTGCGGATGTTTCGCGGGTCGTCGCGCGCGCACCGCGCAAAGTCGCGCCCGTGAAATAACGACGCCGTTGAACGGGCGACGCGGTCTTGACGAACTGAGCGAAAAAATTGACCTGTTTTTGCTGGATACGCGTATGTTGGAAGGTTTCGACGGTGTGACGCCGTAGTCCAGGCGCTACGGATAAACGTTACGGTTCCGGTGTACGGCTTCGGAAACGGTAGAAAAATTTCGGCCTCGATGATTCGCGCCTTCGGGCGACTTTAGGTGCGTCGTTGGCTTTTTCTGCGCGGTTTTTTTGTTCGTGTGTGGGAAAATCTCGTCTGCGGACGCGAAACGTGATTTTTCGGTCACGAGGTATCGTCTTTAGTCTAGAAACAAGTAGCCGCGGGTAATTGGGCGCGTTTCGTTGATGAGATTTTCATTGTAGCTCAAACGGACTCTGAATGAGACGAACTTTGTACTGTAAATACTGAATACTTCGCGAACCGATGCCAAAATAAGATTTTTTTTCGGGCAGAAACGAGTGAGTGAAATACGTAGAAGCCGGGCTTTCTTTCGTCGAGTCTTCGGCCACCTTTTCTTTCGGCTTTTATTCCTCTCTTCTTTCGATTCGAATATACAGTCTAGTGAAATGGTGGTTCTTCGCGGGGAGAATTTCTAAAAGAACGCGTGAATAAATCAATCTCTAGAAGTTAGACCGAGATAGGTACTAGGTAGATATTTCAAAGATGAACGAGCATTTGCTGGAATGCACAGCTGCGTCACCGGCCCGCCGCCCGTTGCCGAGTCCCTATCCCTACGTTCTCGTTATGCCATTCGGCATTCGCGCCCGGCTACGTCGAAACGAGAAAGATTTCCATTGTGGAAGAAGGGCCGCATGGCGACGATTATACCTGCGTTTTTCTGTCGGCGTCGCGCCGCCACCGCCGCCGCCGGTTTTCAAATGAGTTTATAACGGCCGCAACAGCCGAAGTAAACAAAAGCGGCAAGGGCGAGGGGAGAACGCAATTAATGCATGTGGGTACTGGGTGCCAGGTGCTGGGTGCCGGGCGTCGGTCGCGGTTGCCGCCGCAGCTCGTAATACCATCGCGTCGTCCCCTTGCGCCCGTTATCCCCGTGCCCCGCGATGCCGGCCTACTCGTTCCATCACGGTTCGCGTTTTAATTTATTACCGCTGCAAACCTTGAATTATTATTTCGGCGAAGGAAATTTTCGTTTTTTCTTTTCATTCCGTATCTCGGACGAGTGCTATAAAAAACCGACTCGAGCGTAATTTTAAACGCGAACGATGCAAAAAAAAACGGTTGCGAATTTTTTCTTTGTTTTTTTTCTGCGCCGAAATATCGCCGAAGTACGTTATCGCGTTCGTAAATATTACATTTTTCAGCATTCGTTTTCGTATTTCTTTCCCCCCATTTTTTTACGGTTTTACGATTTTTTTTTTTACAACGCATCGAAGAATACGTTAATTTTTTCGCATTCGCGTGTTATCTCGGTATTTGGCGGCGATTTTGAGCGCGATCGAACGAGAAAAATATTCGTCGCGGGCACGCGATTTGCATTCGAAATGAAGTTAGAATGGGGTTCCTCTGGGAAGTAATGTTTTCGTCGTTATTACGCGAAAAAGTGCTCGTAACGGAGCTCTATCCGGCCAACAGTCGGAGTATGAAATTTCAAATTCTCGATATTATCGTTCGTTATATATTTTCGTGTGTGAACGAGTCGTTCGCGAACGATCTAGTTGGTAATCGGAACGAACGAATGAACGTAAAGCCGGCTATGCATCATGCGCGAATCGTGAACGAATTAAGCGAATCACGACCGAATTAGTGATAAAATACATAAAATTACGGTAAATTACCATAAGTTATCGGTAAATTACCGTCAACATTGCGAACTTACGGTAATATTGCAACTTATCAAGACTGTTACATAAGATGACATATGCAGCAACTTTGTTGTCATTCGCCTTTCCGTAATAACGGTAACTAACCCCAACTGTAATAAGCTTCTGATTTAGATCTCATCCAAAAGGCTGAGAAGATTTTTGTAACATCAATTACATGCGCGGTAACGAGCATTGCGAAGCAATGTGATGAGGGTTTAGGGGCGAAGCCTCCAACTAGCGGAACTATTAGTGTATATAGGTTGATTCGCTGCTATGCGTTCATCAATTTGACGAGCGCCATCGAAATTTGCGCAATCTCTTCGTATGAAGGGAGAAATTCGCGAATGCGAATCAATCGCACGTGTCCTTGGTGTTGACACGACCGTTGCTTTTCACGAGAGAAATATTAGAAATACGTATTTTCTAGCGTTTCGAATGAATTGCTCAACGTTAGTGAGTCATCTTATTTCGGTGATGTTCGTTTTCATTCAATTTTCAACGGAGTAATCGTGTAACGATTTGATGCTCGCGATGAATGGAAATGGCCGTGCTTTCTTCTTGTTTTTGTTGCGCTTCGCGTCTTGTGTGGCCGGTACTTTTATGGTGGGTTTTTTTTTGTTGTCAAACGTTAATGGAATTGTACGTCGAGAATTCGGAATGTACACGCTGGCGAAAATGAACGACGAGCGCGCGTGAATAAATACGGTATTCGTTAAAGGGACCATTTTCGGCTAAATACATATTTACCGAGAAGCTATAGAACGTGTGGCGATGTTGCCTCTCGACCTTTTGCGTTAGTGTATGTGAGATGGTGACGTCGTCGTTGTGCGAGTTAGTGGAACGGCGACGTAGATAAATATTGACGAACGTGTTTAACTACGCCTCTGGTCATGGTCCACCTTGGCTGTAAGCGTTGAAAAAGGGTACAAAAAATTGTCGGCTGATGTAAACGAGACGTGTTCGATGACGTTTATGGAAAATCTAAACGATACCTAACACTTATATCGTATCTATGTATGTAGTATGTATGTACTTGCTACTTGGCCTCGTATTGAGCAACTTGAGAGATAGAGAGAGAGATGAACTCTCACACAAATTCGAACCTACTGTATGAAAAGAACGTAGCAAAAATGGTTAATGCAAATGCCTACGTCACGCTGCGCGTAACAAGGCAGCCGAAACGGTTCGGGCAGCGTAAAATATAACGAATTAAAATTAGCCCTTTTCGTTTCTATTTCGCATTCGTACGTGTTCACCGTTCGTTAACGAACGATAAAGGAGAACGAAACGGGAAAAAAAAGGGGAAAAGAAGAATTTGAAAATAAAAAATTGTAAAGATAATTCGTCAGTCGACGCGGCGTTATGTACAGATAGAACACGGCAACTCGATGCCGCCATCCCCCTTAGCCCCTTCTGCTTCCGGCCTTCATCCGGCAGCGTTTACAACGCACCGTATACTACAAATGTGAACCCTTTTTTTTTTGTCTCTTTCGAAATGGGCCATATAGCCTAGGCTGACTTTAACCCTGTCTCCTATGGCCTATTACAATCGACAAAAGTAATCATTGTCGAAAAGATAAAAGAGATTATTTTTTTTTTATTCGGCGTAACCCTTTTTTCCCCCTCTCTCCGTACCCAAACGAGAAGCTTTTTGAAGCGATTAGATGGCATGCTGATGCTCATTAAGGCTTTTCTCGGCGCTTTACAGCGTCGCGCGTAGGGTGTTCGTTAATTTATCGTGGCGCGTACGAGTTGTAGTTGCGGGAAGCGCACCAAAGTTCTGGCGTGTGAATAGCAAACGACTTACGTCGAAATTGGTCATTTTACCGGCGTAATCAGAGAAACGCTTTTAGGCGTATTTTTCGTCGGAAATACGAAGCTATTGTTATGAGAAATGGGATGGGTGATTTTGACGCTGGTTTCTCGAGCATGTTGATGGGCGCATTGTAAAAAATGGTAAATTTATAAAACGTGTGTTTTTTTCCTTTTTTACCATAATTATTGGCTTACTAAAATGCCCCCAACTCTCTTATAACGGCGAATATAACCCTACAACTATTTTAGCGTATTTTCCTCAAGTTCTAAGCGAACGAGTAACAATGGCGTTTTTGTTTTTCGCAGACCTTTTGCCTTCCGTTTGTCAAGAAGTCAACAACAACTCGACCGTATCGGCAGCGGTAGCAGCGGCGGCAGCCGCCACCAAAGTGCTTAGCGGCGTAGCAGCGGCCACGACGTTGAGCAACGCCGCGACGGCCACGATACCCGGTCGCGGCAACGGCGGCATCAAGCAGACGCAGCTGCAGCAACGTTCGATGGCGATGACGAATCCGCAACCGGCGGTCGGCGTAGCGGCGGTAGCTGCGTCGGCGGCGCCTTGTACAGGATGTAATCCTTGCCTAGAAGGCGATCCGTGCGGCGGATACGTGTTATCGGCCGCGTCGCAGCATCCGCCCGGACATCATCATCGGCATCGTATACAGCAGCAACAGCCGTGGTCCGGCATGACGGCACCGCAGTTCGCATCGTTTCCGACGACAGGTGGTGGCGGCGGTAAGTACCGCAAAAACACGTTAGACTCGCCGGCGGTCGCGTCGGCGACGTCCGCGTCGACGATGGTGGCGGCCGCGCAGAAACGCGGCACGCCGTGGACGACGACTCCGAACCAGGCGGACAGCGGAAACGGTACGTCCGCCAAAAGGAGCAAGCTGACTTCGGCGGTGGTAGCGGCGGCCACCGCCGCAGCAGTTGTCAGCGGCGACAAAACTAGCGTTGCGCATTCGGCGGCCGCTAGTAATTTATATACCGCATCCGCGGCCGCCGCTAATTTCAGTCAATGGTGTAATAACATTTTACCAAACTATACGACCACCGCTACGCCTTCGACGCCCGATTGTTGTAAGGTCTGCCAACAGCAGCAGTGGAATTACACGAGTCATTGTCGAGCGGCCAGCGCTAATACCGCCTCCAGTATTATATGGAATAATGAAAATATGCTTAGGTTATTTCAAGTCTGATTTTTATGCGTAAAATTTGTTATACGTTAAATATGTATTTGCAGTCGTTTTTCTTTTCTCCTCCTTTCGTCGTTTTTCGTAAAAGGTACGTAATACGTATACGTGTGTGCCTTCGTGTGCGTATCTTTTCTTTCTTTCTTTTTTTTTATTAATTATTATTTTATTTCACTTTTTTCTAATTGTTTATCGTGTCATGTCGTTCGTTTCGTTTGTTTGTGGTTCGCTCTAAGGGAGGAGTTCTTCGCGGAATTAGTCGTAATAATTGATTTCGCTTTTTCTCCGCGATGTCGCTCTCTCTCTCTCTCTCTCTCTCTCTTTTTCTGCGGTATGATGACTTTGACAAAATCATGAGAAACAGAAACGTCGTCTCGGTATTAAAAAGCCGGCGCGTGATTATTTTTCGTTAGGGTACGCGACCATGTTGTCGTGGCAGGAGGGGGGATATTACGCCCTTCTCTTTTTGTTGACTGTAGCCAGTAATGGGTATTGTAAATATAAGCTAGTCTGTTCGTCGCGACCGATTTAATTAATTTTATACGGAAACGACGCTAAATAAAATTATTAATTGAGAGATCTCTACATGGAATTGCTGCTTTAGAGGGCGGAAAAAAGACGGAGGCGCAGTACAACCACCGAACGTGGGTGTCCGGAGAATTACGTTATAATTTATTCGAGGAGCTATTTTTCACTTCATGACCGAGGTCATGAGTTTTTACATATTTTTTTTTTTTCAAATTTCGTTAAAATTCAAAATAACCTAGACGCAAAAATTCCGCTAGCGGAATTGACGAAAACAAAAACAAAATGTGTTAATTTCCAAAAAAATCGAAAATAAACGATTTTCATCAATTTTTCATGTTGTAGTTCAACGAAGTATTCGTTCTTTTTCCGCCTTAGCTTCCTTAATTTTTTTAGACTAATTGAAAAATATTTACGAAAAAAAGAGAAAAAGAGAATGAAATTCTCTCGACGTTTTTTTTTTTTGCGACATTCCCGTTATAATAAAAATTAATATCATCAGGAAATTAGAAACGTTTCCGGTCACGTACGTTGAAAAAGAGAAGCAAAAAAGGTCGTTTTTTATTAAGCATTTTTAAAAAAAAGAAAAAAAAGTTGGTAATATAACGAAAATTGAGCCAAAAAAT
Source organism: Maconellicoccus hirsutus (assembly GCA_003261595.1). Classification (NCBI taxonomy): domain Eukaryota; kingdom Metazoa; phylum Arthropoda; class Insecta; order Hemiptera; family Pseudococcidae; genus Maconellicoccus; species Maconellicoccus hirsutus. The sequence continues at coordinate 5,680 of QBDW01000067.1, read as the reverse complement.
TAATTTAATTAGCTTTTACGAGACAATAATAGTTTTACGCGTGTGCGCGCACTTTTTTTTGCCTTATGACTTATTTGTGGTACTTTGAGAAATGCTAAAAAAAAGTCTCAAATAGAACGGAATTTTCATTTTTTTTAAAATTATTTTGATCGATTTAAAAATCTATTAATTTAAACAATACGAGCATTGGTATGGTTGAAATTGATTTTTTTTCAGTTCGAAAAAAGTTAACATACATAAGTATAATGATTGGTTATACATGGCATACTTTCTTCTTATGTACTACTGCTATTACATACTACATTAATACTATTTACTATTACTTTGCGTATTAATACAAACATACACTGTAGTTACCTAGAACATATTTTTGTTTTGTGATAAATTTATGCCAGCTTTGAGTAAGCTGCGTTTTTTTTTTCCTTATATTCTTTGTCATGTACAGTGTTTATATAATTTATAATTCAATATGTGAACGTAAGTGTGTGCGTGTGTGTGTGTGTGTGCGTGTGTACCTTACGGAATATAGGTTATTAATTTAGAGACATCGCGAGATGAATTCTTTTTTTTGTATAGTAATGTGATTTCGAATTGTTGTACAAAGCTTATCAATTTTTTCCAGTCATATATGTATACGGGTCGTAATCACGAAGATGGTCGTCATTTACTTTCCTTATTTTATAAGTTTGTTTTTTTTCATATCGCCGACTTAGCGTTAGTTGCGTATATATAGTACATGCGGTTGATGTTAGTAGTTAGTACCCTTCAGCGCAAAAATCCCATCAACATAGATAAGTAGTACAAATAAATTATAATGAAGCCTGATCGATGTTTATAAATCGTTAATTTGATAAAAATGAAGAATTTAAGTTGATATTAATAATTTAAAAACGAAAAATAATCGTTAATAATCAACGATTTAATTTTTTTGTACTTTTTTTTTGTGCTCTAATTCGCACGCACTGACGTCTCTATTTACGTTTTTGTGATCTGTTGAAGTGTCGCTACTTTGCACGCGTCAGCTACGTTGATGGGATTTTTGCGCTAAGGGGTACTAACATTAACCGGACGTACTGTACATGCATGTGTGTACGTTTTTTATACGTACGTGCGACGTGTGCCTGTGTGTACCTTTATTTTACGTGTGTTATTTAGATACGTACACGGATAATATTTCACTCTCGTTATTGTGATATTATTTAAAGCGTAATGTATTCGGGATTCTCGCCTCGCTCGCTCCGCATTCGTGTACATCGTTCGTTCGTTTGTTTCTTTTTTTTTTTTTTTTTTTTTTTTTTTTTTCTGTTCAAAAAGACGAGCTTTAAAAAGCGAGGAGGAATGTAAAGAGTGTAATTTTTGCGTTTTCGCGTAGTATTTGTATTTTGACGGAATAGTTACCGAAGAAAATTCACAACTTGGTCGCGGTTTATTTCGCTCAAACGAGAAAAACATTGTCTTTTGAAAAATCGTGCTCTTTTTAATCCTTCCTTCCTCCTCCTCCTCCTCCTCGCTTTCTTTTGCTCGAGGTTTTCGCGCGTTCCCTGACACAGTTTCGCATTTGTTCGATTAGAAAGTAAATTGTGCACCGATGATGGAGAGTGCAGCTTGGGATTTTTTCAATTTTTCTTTTCTTTTTTTGGATGAAAAGGGTAATTTGATGTAAGCTTTGTGCCTATTTCCTCCTCGTGTTTTGCTCCTTTACCATCACCACCACCATCATCACCCGTTCCCCCCTTCTCCCAGTCTTCGCTCACAACCTCGAATTTCATTACGCGACACGTTCGTTGATTTTATTTCTTTCTTTACTGTTATTACGCGTGAGAGTATTTTACGTTTTTTCGCGAAGCAGGAATTAGGTGTTTCACGTTTTTATTCGAATAAGCGCTTATCGGTGTAAAACTTATTTCGCATTAATATTTGCGATTTGGTGCCATTTTTTTTTTCAACGATTCGGTTTCGTCGGAACGTGCACGCGTTTTTTACATTCCAAAATTATGAAATAAATTTCAAACAATAATGCGAAACGCTGATATGAAAGATGACGATATAAAAAAGTAACGATATTACTACGCCGTATTGTGTTCATTCGACAAAAAAAAATACATAAAACAAGATATGAGCTGAGGTGTGATCGTCGATATCGAAAGTGTTTTCGATGTTTTTTCCTCTTTGTAAGCGTTAAATAACACATATCTCGAGATTCTTCATTACGAACCTTTTCCCCACCCCATCTTTTTTTCTCGACTGTACGTTATTTTGAAAATTGGGCTTTCATATAGACTGTTTAATAAAAAATTCATTCGTATAGGGCTCCGTATTCGTCGAAGTAGTAGTTCTTTTTTTTCGGGTATCTGTAAGGTGTATATCGCTTAGGGTTTTTTTTTTCATTTTCCTGTGTTTATTTTTTGTCCTTTTTTCTTTTATGACGTCATACACACACGAATGACGAAATGGATAGGTTTATTCGCGAAATTATGTTTTTTCTAGTATTAAACGTGCTGGCGCGCGTGACGCGTTTCGAGTGTGTATTCCTTTTCTCTTTTTATTTTTAATGTCTGTGATAATTAGTAGATAGAAAACACGGGTTCTGAAACCGGATTCTGGAACCGAGGCATACCCCGATGTTAGCGTTTTCCCGCGTGTTCGTAGTGGACAATGATCGTTGAGTTACGGTCGAAATGATTTTTGTTTGGCGGTTTGACAAAATGTACCGAAACGCGGGTTGAAAAACTTGCAGTTCTGGAACCGGTTTATAGTCCGATGTTAGCGTATTCCCGCGTTTCCGTAGCGGCGGGTTCTGCGACCTATAGGTAGTATGTGAAAAAGCGAATTGTACGGCCGAATGATTTTGCTATCGAACGATAGATAGCCCGATGATGGCATATTCCCGCGTGTCCGTAGCGGCGGGTTCTGCAACCTACAGTATGTGAAAAAGCAAATTGTACGACCGAACGATAGATAGCCCGATGATGGCGTAATCCCGCGTGTTCATGGTGAGCGACGCTCACGCTCGCAGAGTTACGTTCGAAATGATTTTTGTTTGTAAGGTTGATAGCCCGATGTTGGCGTAATCTCGCGTGTTCACGTTCACCATAAAGCAATTTCAACCGGTTGACAATTTCGTTAGGATCATCGTAATATATTAATTGATATTCATTGTTATTAGGAATCATATAGTTGTCATTTATGAAGTTTTTCTGATACATGTTTTTATGACGATATTTTCGTTTTTTATTTTGTCGATTCAATTGTTTTAAACCTGTACCTTTTTTACTGGATGATGGTATTTCTAATTGATGGTGTATTGGAGTGCTATATGTTGATGTAGGCATAGTTGGTTCAGATAGTACAGGTTAATTTCTTTTTGTATATTAGGAGTTGTTAAGCTTTCAACAGAATATTTTTTCACCATCATAAAATGTCTGATTTGATTTGATTTTCAGATGAGTATGATTAAAGTAAGATATATCAACTCCTTATACAGCTAGTTCAGAAAAATTTTTATTTCAGTACAAATTACAATTTATTAAAAATAATTTATATGGTATTGTTAAGTTTACGATGTAGATGAAGTAGAAATTTTAGAGCATGTTTGAAAAATGGTAGTATTTTTATTAACGTTACTCGATCGTCCCATATCGTGAACAGGAAGGCTAAGAAAGTCCCAGTCGCATTCACTATCTGACGAATTTTTACTCCTCTTTCTTCTTCGACCATAATCTGCGCTTCCTGTTCCTTCTCCTTGCGTTGAATCTGAGTGCCACTCGTCGTCGCTTGAATCTCTTCTAATTCGTCTTCGCAATCGCTCAGTTAGTTCAGAAAAATTTTTATTTCAGTACAAATTACAATTTATTAAAAATAATTTATATGGTATTGTTAAGTTTACGATGTAGATGAAGTAGAAATTTTAGAGCATGTTTGAAAAATGGTAGTATTTTTATTAACGTTACTCGATCGTCCCATATCGTGAACAGGAAGGCTAAGAAAGTCCCAGTCGCATTCACTATCTGACGAATTTTTACTTCTCTTTCTTCTTCGACCATAATCTGCGCTTCCTGTTCCTTCTCCTTGCGTTGAATCTGAGTGCCACTCGTCGTCGCTTGAATCTCTTCTACTTCGTCTTCGCAATCGCTCCATGTCTGTGCGTCGTGGAGTATTTTCTCGTCGGACATTTTGCTGATTATTCGACGGATAGTTTTCTTCAATGATTTCGTGTAGTGTTGGTAGGGGCTCGTTGTCTTCGAGCAAAAATAATATCTACACGATAATAATTCGAAATTGGTTAATTTTTTGCATTTAGAGATGCTACGTAATTTTTTAGGCTTTAAATTATTAGTTTTGTACATACCAGCCTATTAACATGGTAAACTTCAAAGCCACACCCACTTTTACTACAATGTACTACAACAACAACACCATGTGACGCCGATGCCGACTACTGACCAACTGATGCTCTGCTGTTGACGGAGACTGAATGTATAGCTGGGTCGGCAGCCGCGCGCGCAAAGCGCATGCGCATGGCTTACGCCATGACCCTAGTCAAACATCATAGTATTGTATATAATCATGAACCTACTCAAGATATGACTTCGGTAAATTGTGGTCATATGTGCCTAAAATTAACAATGAATATCAATTAATATATTACGATGATCCTAACGAAATTGTCAACCGGTTGAAATTGCTTTATGGTGAACGTGAACACGCGAGATTACGCCAACATCAGGCTATCAACCTTACAAACAAAAATCATTTCGAACGTAACTCAGCGAGCGTGAGCGTCGCTCACCATGAACACGCGGGATTACGCCATCATCGGGCTATCTATCGTTTGGTCGTTCAATTCGCTTTTTCACATACTACTTATAGGTCGCAGAACCCGCCGCTACGGACACGCGGGAATACGCTAACATTGGACTATAAACCAGTTCCAGAACTGCAAGTTTTTCAACCCGCGTTTTGGTACATTTTGTCAAACCGCCGAACAAAAATCATTTCGACTGTAACTCAACGATTATTGTCCACTACGAACACGCGGGAAAACGCTAACATCGGGTATGCCTCGGTTCCAGAATCTAGTGCCAGAACTAGTGTTTTCTATCTACTATAATTAATCAATTTTTGCCGTGTATTAAGAATTTAATTGTGTATAATCATAATATATATATGTGTACGTATATATTTATGAAGACGTTGAAGATGAAACGTCGAAAAACTGTACGCGAACATTTATTAATATATTTATTATATTAACTATCATCAAATTCCTTTAAATAAAGTTCTGCAATGTACTTGTAACTGTTTTGTAAAATTAGAGAGTGAGGTACTTACCAGAGATTTCACGAGGTCGTCATATAGCGACTCTAGCGGCAAAATTATGAATCTTCTACAGCTAGAAGTAGTGTGGCGCTATCTATTTAAAACTTATAAAACTACAATTATTTTCAACTTGTAGAAGTGCTGCGATCTATTGGAGATGTTTAGTACTAATTGTCAACAATCATCATAGTGCTGCGATCTATCGGAAATTTTCGGTATCAATTGTTGAAAAAATTCAATTTCATTACCGGGGACACTCTCCCATTGACAAAATTTAATCTTGATATTGAAACACTTTTTTTTCAACTATAAGCTACTATACGGGGGACACTTTCCCCCTAAACCAACACCTTTTTCAGCA